>JACERP010001309.1:0-22984 GCA_014080715.1 Scenedesmus sp. NREL 46B-D3 | reverse complement strand
CATCTGAGCCACAGCCTGAACCGGCAAGCTTAGCACACCTGGGCCGGCCACTGCTGCAGCTGCCTGCTGTAGCTCGTCTTGCTGCTCTGCACTGAGCCCAGCTACGCCAGCAAGTGCTGCAGGCCACCGCTGCACAACCAACACGTCCAGCACCTGGTGCTGCACAGCACTGCCGGGATAGCGTGCGTCGCTGAACGTGTGCTGCAACAGCTCTGCCAGTATCGCAGCATTCACGGCGGCGGCTGCAGGGCAGTTTTCCAGCAGCTTGCCTACACTGACGTGGTCGTGGTTACTGAGCACCAGCTCCAGCAGCGGCTGCAGCTCTGCCACTGAGGTATGCCAGCTGCTGCCTTGCCGCCACACAGCTGCTGTACGGCGCTGAAGTCTGCAGGGGTCTCGCCGGAGGCGCCTGCGCTGAGCCTGACTGCGCGCTTGGCAGCTGCCTGCAGCAGCTGCAGCAGGCTGTCAGCGCTGATCGCTGCAGCTGCATCCACTGGCACAGCATTGACAGGCTGGCGCTGCTAGCTGCTGCACTTCTAGCTGCTGTGGTACTGCTCAGGCTGAGGTTCTGCAGCGGCTGTGTGAGGCTATGGCTGATCTCTGCTGCTCCCAAGGAGCCCTCTGCTGCTGCTGGCTTGGCACATCCATTTGAGGCTGCTACATTGCCCCTGCTGGTTGCTGCAGCAGGCCCTGATGCGGCCGCTGCCTCAGCAGCAGTTGATGTGCTGAGCGGTCGGAAAACATACTGTTGCTGAGCCTGCTCTGGTGATGTGTGTCCTTCACTGCTGCCGTGGGTGCCTGCCGCACCACTTGCTGCTGCTGCTGCAGCAGCAGGCCTCGCTGCAGCGGCTGCAGCGCTGGACATGTTACCTAGACTTGCAGGGCCGTCAGCACCCTGCAGTGCCACTTGCATCAGCTGCACTACCTGCGCCGGACTCAGCTTAGCTGCTGCTGGCAGCAGCAGCAGTGCCTCCAGGTTGCTGCGCTGCTCTGTGACTACTGCAAAGTGCAGCAACAGCATCGCAAGCTCCTCATCTACTGCTGATGCGCATGGGTTCGTACAGAACAAGTGGCAGGCGGCCCCTTGCTGCAGCGCTAGCTGCAGCAGGCCCACCAACTTGTCTTCTGCGCTGACCCTGCTCCATGCTCTGTGCCAGTTCAGCACTTCATACAAGATGCCATGCCTGAACCACCTGCCCGCCCACCGCAGCAGCTGTCCCAGCTCCTTTGCCTGTATGCTTGCTGCTGCTGGCAGCTGGTACAAGTGGTTGAAGCCTGCAGGGCAGTGCTGCAGCGCTGCCTGCAGCAGCACCATCAACCGCTTCAGATTGATGCGGCCCGCTGACTTGCGCAGCAGCACTGGCACCATGCCCGGCTGATCTGCATGCAGAGCAGCCGTCAACAGCTCGAGCAGCACCTCACAATCACCTGCTGCTAGCTGCGCTGCTGCCCTGGAGTCCTGCAACGCCCACACACAAAGCTCATGCCCTGCCTTAACAGCTGGCAACATGGCGGCTGCCAGTTCTGCCGACTGCACCTCGTGGAATGCTGGCAGCCGAGCCAACAGGCGCAGGCTGTGCAAGTCTCCTGCTGCTGCTGCTGCTGCTTGCAGGAGTTCTGCAAGCCTTGCAGGGCTGACTGCCTGAACAGCTGGCATGCCGTTCCACAGCAACTGCACACTGCGGCGATCGCCTGCTGTCAGAGCTTTCTCCAGCAGCCCTGCTGCTCCGTCTGGCGACAGCTGCGCAAACACAGGCAGCGGGCCCAACTGCCACAGCCGCAAAGCTGGCAGGTAAGGGTCTGGCTCGCCTGCTGCGTGTGGCACACGAGCGTCAAGCTCAAGTGCAAACAGCAGCACGGGCAGCAGCTGCAGTACCGCCAGGTGATCGTAATCCTCCAAATGCTGTACTAACTCGCGCAAACAGCGGTCTGCTGGTGCTGTGCCGCTCCAGTGCTGTCTGCAGCAGCGCCAGGGCCTCATCGTCTGGCAGTTCTGGTGGCATCAGCATGAGGCCTGCTCCTGCTACAGCTGGGTCGCTGCTGTTGAAGGCTATGTGCAGCAGGTCGTGCAGCTCTTGGGGGTCCGTCCATGCCGTCTACACCAGACACCAGCGGCAGCATGCAAGAGAATGTTAGGTGTCTGACACTCGCAGTACTGCATCAAAACTGCGGCGATGACGTATCATGGCGGGCTGCTATGTGCAGTGCATGGTTAAGCGCCACCACAGATCATAGGGCCATGCGGCATGCCGTGCTGTCATGCTGCAGCAAAAGCCTTGTTTGTTGGGAAGCATGCTAAGAATGGTTCGCAGTTCCTATGGCCAGACAATGATTTGGCCTATTGGCAACCGGCTGCCTCTGGCAGCATGCTCTCTTTCAGAGCCCTCGGCACTGGGCAGGGCCCTGCCCCGCTGGTCTTTAATCACATCCCAAACAGATCACCTCGAGAAGGTTGTCGTCTGGCAGGATCCCCTGACATACAGCCCTGGCAACATCTGGAACATCAATGGTTCCTTCATTGCCGGGAACCTGCTGCGCCTCGACCCACACCTCCACGCCTGCAGGAAGCAAGGACACACACACGAGGCACATTTCATTGAGTCTGCCATATTCAGTTGGTACTACTCCAGGAAACACATGAGCATCAATGCAGAGCTCCCTTCAGCAGCTGTTCTGGTGGAGTTACTGGCATACACCTGTTCCTGCAAGTGTTCCTGCGAGTACCTGTTGACACATGTGTTTGTACTTTCATTGTATGCCCTGCAGTTGCCGCACCTTCAACACGTGCTCGCGCTGCTGCAACAATGCTTGCGTAGGGGATGCATACGCCGCTGCTGCTGAGCTGCTCTGCTAGCATGATCGGGATGCAGGGGATGGCGAGCAGTCCTGCAGGGATGCTGGGATGCTTAGCTAACTGTGCTGAAGGTAGCCTGTTCAGCAGCCAAATCACAACTCCAGCTGCCCGTTTCTGTAATGCTGGCGTTTTGGCCTGGGCTGCATCTGCAACAGCTGCCAGCAGCCATGTGGGAGAAGGCTGCCTGCGCAGCAACTGCATCCATGAGGAGCACAGGAGCTTGCTGCTGGCGCACATGCAGCAGACGTCCAGCAAGCTCCAGGCACCGGCTGTGGAAACAGGAGCAGCAAACGGGTAAGTGAGCAGCTACACAAAGCTACACAAGATGATGCGTGCTACAGCAAGAGTGACTACTGACCCCTTACTGCAGTAGCAAGTTACTGCTCACCTGCGAAGCCGACGTCGAGCAGCTCAAAAAGGGTGCTACAGCTTGTCCTTAGAGTATCATTGACAGAAGTATCCATGATCGATGGTACTTCCGAGTTCTCAGGCTGTCCAAGGTGCTGCTACTCCTCGTGTTTACCGTGAAGATTTAACAACGTCACATGACTCTTTTGAAGGTAGAAAAGCGTTCAGTCGTGACCTTCACGGGCGGCACCGTTGTTTCTGCCTGAATGGTATGTGACAACGTTCAAACCCCGCACCTGCATTAACGCAACGTTGCGTCCACGCCTTTGCCATGCCAGCCAAAGTGGCTGGCATCAAGCGGCGCTGCTTTTGAAGGCTTGTGGTGGGTCTTGGTGGGTTTTATTTTGAACGCAAGCATGGCGGACCAGGCTCTGTACAGTACATATACGGACGTTGACGTTGACACTCGTTGATGCAGTATTATTCATCCTGCAAGGTAGTTCACTTGCAGCGCAGGTAGTCCGCAAGTCGCGGCAGCAAACTGTTGTCTGAGAAGATGTCTGATGTCTGATGCACCCACGCATTGCAACCACTGCTGCAGTAATAAGCAGCTGCACTGTAGCGCGCTGTACAGCAAGGAAGCTTCCTGCTTAAGCTGCCTCCCTTGGCAAGGCAAGGATAAGCAGAGTCCCCCAAACGGTTGGGTCGAACCCCTCATGTAAAGCTGCGCATGCAAGCCAGCTGACATCACCCATGTCTGCACGTCTTCAACACACTGCTGCCACAAGACGCACTGAAGCAAGCTTGGAAAGCACAGCAGATGCCCCCTGACTGACTATCTGCATGCAAGCACTGCTGGCTTCGGCCACTGCATGATGTTGAGACTGGACGCACGGCGCTGAGCACTTGAGGGAGCATCATCATCATCATCACATCACCCATTCAAGCCATAGCATCACTGCCATCATGATGCATGCTCAATTGATCAATTGAGGAAGCATGTGAAGGCCAATGGAGCCGCTTCGGGGGCCCCAGCAGGAGTTCAGCGGACAAGCGCAGTGTGAGGCTGGTGTGAGGCACCGTGCCGTCACCCGACACCCCACGCCGTGTCACTCGCGCTGAACCCAGCATGTACATAATGTGACAGCAACGCCAAACCACCAACCTTGCAAGGTCACTTCTCACGGTGAGACCTGTGCAATAGTGCAGTGGTGGTTCCCTTGCGGCAAGGTTGGCTGCATGTGCTTGATGCTGTGGCTGTATGCTCCTTGTGTTGGTTAGCTCAGGAGGCTCGCATAGCTACCTTTCAGGTATGCAGAGGAACCCTCACCCGGCAAGGACGACATCAAGCGCTTGCCACCTTTTCGCGGCAAACCCTTGCAGGCATAGTGCAGCTCCAAAAGCACAGGTGTTTCAGCATAAGTTTAACAAGGACCCCTGCCTGCCACCACACCCACACCTCCCTGCAGGCATGGGAGGAAGGCCCAGCCAGTGCAAACAAAGCCTGCTCTGATTGGAAGAGTGCACAGAGGCACTAGCAAGGAGTAAAAGCAGAGCTCTTTAGTTCAAGACAGCCATGGTGGCGGGGGCCCCACTTGAGCATGTGGGTGCCGCATCTGCTGCATTGAGATGTGTAACATGTCTTCTTGCAATCCTTATCAGTGCTGCTAGTGGCAATGCCACTGCGGCACATTATTTCATCTGTGTACTGTGCACTGCTGGTTGATGCTGCAAGAGGTGGACTTGCCATCACCACAACACAAACCACTGCTTCAAATGTCACATTAGAGTCGTTGTGCAACAACAACACCCTCTGCTGGCGCGTGACGCATCAGTGACATCGCCAGCACCAACAGCACACGCCTACACCTGCTGAAGTAATCAAGGGAACAACCACAGCAGGCCAGTACGTTGCGACTGCATGGCAAATGGTTGCAATCAATGCTGTGCCATGAACAGGACCCAACCTCGTTGCTTTGCACATGTGCAGCTCTGGCTGAGCCGCCCACGCTGCGCCCTGATTTGATGACCTGGCAACACGCTGTGCAACAGCATGCCTAGTCGATGCTGCACAGCAGTGCCGCCCCGCGCAGGATCCACTTGGACTTGTCGTCCTCTGTGCGCAGCGCAAAGGAGGTGATGTAGTTGAAGCCCTTGCGGCTCTTGACACGGTAGCAGGGCGCCTCGTAGATGCCGCCGCGCTTCTTGTCCTGCAGGCGGCAACAGAGAATCCTGACTTTGTCCTAAGAACTCTGAAGACACAGTCACATTAGCCTCGTCACGATAGCAAAACATGAGCGTCCTGCAGGTGAAGTGCAGGGGTTAGGGTATGGCGTTGCCTGAGGCAGCAGCAACGAAGCATGTTGACGCAGGCCGGCACCAGTCAGCGCGGAGCCTTGCAACACCCTGGCTGGGCAGCAGGCGCGGTCCGCATGATCCGCGCCATCGCCACGCGGTGTTTGTTTCCGTACCAGCATGGAAGCATGGTCAGGCTGCAGCTGCATGCGAGGGCGCAGGCAGGCGATCACAGGCGCGCGTCAGCAGCGCATGCACTCATGCTGCCTGCTGCAGGCCCCTCCAAGGGCGCACCTTGGCCAGCACGCCGCTGACGTACAGCACCGGCAGCGGGTGGTACAGCTTCTTGGGCTCCGGCTCCACCAGCTTGTTCTCACGGCCCGACCAGGCGCAGCCGTCCAGGAACAGGCCGTAGATGTACACATCCTCGGCAGGACTCTCCTTCAGCGACTCAAACTCCTTCAGGCAGCAGGCACCGTCAAATTTAAGAGCGCGGTGACGTGCACAGAGCGTCCCGCAGCACATGGCCGGGAGCATGGCAAGCAGATCAACAGTCATACAAGGCAAAGGCCAGGTCTG
Organism: Scenedesmus sp. NREL 46B-D3; assembly: GCA_014080715.1. Lineage (NCBI taxonomy): Eukaryota > Viridiplantae > Chlorophyta > Chlorophyceae > Sphaeropleales > Scenedesmaceae > Scenedesmus > Scenedesmus sp. NREL 46B-D3. The sequence goes on along the minus strand of JACERP010001309.1, from coordinate 16,908 downwards.
GGGTGAGACAGTCCCCAGTTGCATGCAGAGGACCAGCTGCGTCGTGGTGACGTCAGTGGCAGGCCAGCCCTCCGCACAGATCGCTCAGCGGCCAATGAGATCACCTTGGGAGAATGTGTGACTTCGCTGGTCATGACCACATCATCCAGCGCCCATTTGTCGGCAGCGTGCTTGCGGTTCACCTCCTGCTTCATGGCGGTCAAGAAACCCTGCAACGCATACACGCAGCAGCAGGACTGGAACACATACTGGAACAATCGCCAGAGGGCATGCAGTTTGACTCCCTGCTGCTAGAAGAAGTTGCTTTCCACACAACATGTGACGGGAGTGTGAAATGGAGTGCAAACAGGCGCGCGCATAGCCTCCAGCAGGGCCATGGATGGGCAGGATGCATCGCTGCCTAACCTGGGAAGGTTGCAGCATGCCTCTGCCTCACCTGGGGGTTGAAGAAGCCTGTCAGCCAGTATGCGCGTGGCCGGCCCATCGTCAGCCATCGTGCCAGCTGGTCCTGCCGCTGCAGCAGCCCACTGAACCAGTTGCCCAGCGTGGCAGCCTGCGCAGCAAGCAACACTACCAGCTTGGGCCACACACATGCAAGAAGGACTACCGGCATCTGGGCACCTGCCAGCTAGAATTTGATTGATTAACAGTTGACGCCGCGTCCTATGAACCAGCGGCAGCGAAAAGCCGAGTCTACTGGTAACAACAGGATGCTGATCCTAGGCGCAGCTGTGCGCTTCCCTGCAAACAGTAGCAGCCCCGCCGCCCACCTCCCAGCTCTTCTTCAACCACTCCACAGGGATGCGCGCCATGAACAGCGCATCCAGCGACTCGATGAGCGTGCCGCTGAGCGCGATCGTCCCAGCGATCGCGAGCCGCAGGTTCTGCAGCGTGGTGGTGGTGAGGCTGATCACGATGTTGAGCCGGTCGATCTCCTGGCGCAGGTGCACAGTCAGCGGCTGCGTGGGGCCCCCGGCCAGCCGCCGCAGCCGCTCACGCACCTCCTCCTTGTCAAAGAGCGCTGGCGTCTGCAGGCATGTGATGCAAGGCGGGCAAAGCTCAGTGTCATACACTTGTGAAGCTGGCGTGCATCTCCGCAAGATTAGCCTGCAGAAAAATCTATAGCTTGCATTGGTTTGTATTGCTACAGCAGGCCAGTGCAACTCGCACAGACAGTGGCTGTGCAAAAACTGCCCAAGGTGCCTGGTCCTGCAGAAGCACACACGTCCGGACCTGCGCCTGGCCTGCGCGTGCGTGCACCAGAGCACCTGATGCTGCACATGCGCCCTGTGATCGGGCTGCAAAAACACCACACCATCCACACACAGCCATCTGATACATGTGGTGCGTCAACACCCACCAAGTCTTGAACCGCATGCCAGTGCAGCATGCAGCACATACGAAGCCCACGTCGAGCAGCAAAGTCGCAGTCATAGGTTACTAGCAACGTCACGTGCTGACGCCAGCTGCACTCCTCACATGACCACAGCATGAGCCGCCGTGAACTGTCGCTAACCCCAGCTTGCAGCGCTTGCACAGTGCACTGCAGCCACACAGTGGAACCAGTTCCGGCGCACTCACTACTGCAGCTGCTGGAAGATCTGCAGCACAGCCATAGCGGCCACCGCCGCTGCCAGCGCCAGGTGCCGCGCCATCTGCCGCCATCCTGCTGCATCGCCTCAGCAAGCTGTGCCTGCAGGTACAGCCATGCAGAGGCACTGTCGACACTGCCAGCCCCTGCCGTCACAGCCAACTTCTTCTGTGCAGGGTCGTGCGGGCTGAGGCTCTCCGCTGCCGGCAGCATGGCACGGACCCACACGCCGTTCTCCAGGCTACCAAGCGCAGCCCCGCGTGTCAGCAGCGCCTTGAGCTCGCATGTGCCAAACTTGGCAAAGGAGGTGGCGCCAGTGAAGCAGATCTGCCAATGCCAGTGAAGCGACTGCAGAGCCTGCAGGACAGCTCATTTGACAAGTACGTCTCCATCATCACGTTGGATGCTGCGCTGTATGGCGACTGCTGGAATTTGACTACTGGAGTAATTCTTGAATTCTACAATTCACATGGTGGGCTTGAACTCTGCCCAGATCTGCAGATTGGAATCGGCCTGGACCTGACCAACCCCCAGGTCTGGACAATGCCAGAGGAGCGACTACAGAGCATGCAGGGCATCTCAGCTGACACATACCACTCCATCATCACCTCAGGTGAGACAGACCTGGGGGTTGGTCAGGTCCACCTCACCTGAGGTGATGATGGAGTGGTATGTGTCAGCTGAGATGCCCTGCATGCTCTGTAGTCGCTCCTCTGGCATTGTCCAGACCTGGGGGTTGGTCAGGTCCAGGCCGATTCCAATCTGCAGATCTGGGCAGAGTTCAAGCCCAGCATGTGAAGCTGCGGCAGCGCAGCAACATCGATGGTGCGCTCAAAGCCCTGGCAGTCGAGCAGCAGGTGAAGCTGCTTGGCGAAGTTGCCGAATGCCTCAATGCGCAGGTAGCGGCAGCCGGCCAGTGCGGGTGCGGGCCTTGACGTGCTCCTGGGCCAGATGGCTGGTGTGGCTTGAGCGCCCCTGAGGGAGGAGTTTGCAGGGGGATGACGGCAGGCAGGGCACAGGCGGCCGTGTGAGCGAGTGTAACGTTGCAGCAAAGCAGGCAGTGCACAGGGTGCAGGTGACGTGTTGTGTGTCTGCTTGCTGCCGTTGCACAGCTGCCTGTACTGCTGCAACTGCTGTGCAGGTGGAATTTCTCTGAGCGCAGCACTGCCTGCTGCTGCTGACAGCCGTTATGTGCTGGTCGTGATGTGTGACAGACATCATCATTTTCAGTTGAAGCTGCTGAAGCTGCTGCTGCTGCTGCTCACCTGTGCAGCTGTCACATCCAGCGACTGCTCCAGCATCTCCTTGCGCTGCTGCCACGCATCATCGCGGAGGTCAACAAGCGACAGGTTGAGGTATGCCTCGTAGGCTGCCTTCTGCGCATCAAGACTCTACAGCAGTTTTTGTTTCCTAAAGTTGATTTCAGCCGGGTTCTACAGCAGCAGTATATCCACAGGGGCCGAAAGCGCCCGACTGGCCTGAGACTCCATTTACTGCTGGCAGACCACGCACACAGAAACTGACCACATGTGCTTTACTGCATCTTGCATGCTTTGCTGCCTGTAACCAACCTTCACAACTGTTGCTGATCATGCAGGATGCCTACATTTCACGGCTGCAGGACTTCAACGTTGATTTCAAGAACATCCTTGCCAGTAATCACCAGCAAACATCAGCACCTGCAGCTGAAAAGGCACAGCAGAGCAGGTTGGAGCAGGAGCTCTCTGCTTTTGCGCAGCACGTCAAGAGGCAGGTGCCTGAGCTGCCAAATGGCACCAAGAATCTGAAGCAGCTGCTCTGGTACGTGGACAACCTGAAGGCAAAGGCAGCAGTGCTTCAACTTGTCCACGTACCAGAGCAGCAGGTTCAGATGCTCGGTGCCATTTGGCAGCTCAGGCACCTGCCTCTTCATGTGCTGCGCAAAAGCAGAGAGCTCCTGCTCCAACCTGCTCTGCTGTGCCTTTTCAGCTGCAGGTGCTGATGCGTGCTGCTGGTTGCTGGCAAGAGTCTTCTTGGAGTCAATATTAAAGTCCTGCAGCCGTGGATTGTAGACATCCTGCACGAACTGCATGCACCTAGTGCAGTATACTGCTGCTGAGCTGCTCACCACAAACAGCTCCAGCAGCGTCCGTGCATGGATTCACAAGGCCCCTTACCTGATTGGTGCAATATTACACAGCAGTAACGTGCAGTAGTCATCGTAGATCGTCCAAACAAGCTTGCTTAAGACGCTGCCACCGCTTGGAACCGTGATCGCTGGGCCCAGCGATAAACCATGTTCGTTGATCGCTTCACCGCTGGGCCTCGGGGCAGAATAGTTGATCGCTTCACCAGAGCATGCTGCTGTTTCATTAAGCGCGTTCAGCAACGCAGAGCGGGTGGACGGCGTGCACTCCCACAACCAAAAATGATCCCTCAGAAGGCTGTAACCACTAAGAGCTCACAAAAGCCATTAAATCTTGAAACATTAGTTGCTGATCAAGGCAGCTGGCCCTAAGTGTGAGTGCTGTCATTGTCATTTTTGCCTCTCAACCCTTCTCAGAACCGCCAGCCATTGCCACGGTACTCAAGCCGCAGATAAGATGTGTTTCAACGAAACCATCTGTAGGTGCAATCACACCGGCAGGACGCGCAGCAGAGTGTTGCCATTATGCAAAACTTTCTCGCAACGCAAAGGCCTGCAGTTCATCGTCTTGTACGTTGTAATTTAAAGCAGCACCGACGATACGTATGCGTATAATGCTGGTTTTTGCATCAATTTTCCAACTCGTTACACCTCTTGGCAGTTAACAAGACGTTTAAAAACCTTTACAGGCAGTGACTCCAATGTTACGCCAGCACAAGCCCGTTACATAGCTGGTTGCAATTGTGTTTGCGGTACCAAACCATGCTTGAAACCGTAAGACCGTAAGGGACCCTAAGCAGAACCTTAAAAACCTTAAAAAGACAGACGCCCTGCACAGCAACAAACACTCACACCGAACAGCGCAAGCTGCAGCACCATCATGCAACACCATGATGGACAAGCACAAGTAATTACTACAATACATTACATCATGGGCAACCACCAGCGAAATGGCGGCAAGTATTGCCAGAATGTCATCAGTGACCGCCACAGAACGACACATCATACATTGCAGGGCGTGCAACCATTGGGTCATGCTGTGCTAATCAAGTTGCTGCATCCTTTTTTTCCTGCTGGCAGCAGCAGCAGCAGGCGCTGCAGCCGTAGCAGCAGCAGAGCAGCAGCAGCAGCAGCAGCAGCAGCAGCAACAGCAGTGCGACTGCACACTGGCCTGTGCCCTGCTTGTTCCGCACTGCTCAAGGCAGGCCCTGCGCCGGCAGCCCTTGCCGCCCACCAGCTGGAAGGGGTCTCGTGACACACCGCCTGGCCAAACAAGTGCAGCAGCTGCGGCACACCGCGTGCAGAGGCCTTTCGCCTCTCCTGCTGCTGCTGCTGTTAGAACAGTGATGCTGCCCCTGCCGCCGCATTCCGGCTGCACGCGATGCAGCTGTCTCTGCAGTTGCGCACACTGCTGCCGCAGTTTGTCCGTGTGCTGCGGTTTCCATGGTGTTGTGCTGCGACAGCACCGAGTGCTGCCAACACCAATTGCAAGATCCCACGACGCGTATCAGCGCGACTGTGACTAAGCTGCAGGAGTGACGCGGCCCTTCTGGCCCATCCATAGCCCTATTCCCCTGTCCAACTCAATGAGCTCTTCCGTCAACTCTGCCTTAAAACATCTGTGCTCGACCACCCCGACCCAGATACATTCTCAGCACTGACGGGCAGCTGGCTGCCTGCAGTAACGCCCCTCAGGGCTCCGAGTGGGGGTGTCATACCAGCAGAAGGTTTGGCAGCACTGCCTGAAGCGTCATCAGGGAAAGAGCCGGCCTGCTGCTGCTGTGGCTGCGGCTGCGGCTGTGGCTGCGGATGCTGACAGCTGCAGCTGCCTTCAGGCAGCAAACAAACAATAGCTGGTGCTGGTTTGGCGGGTGTCGCGTGTAGTTCTCCGCTGTTGCAGGGCAACACTGCCTGGCAGGCCACTGAGCAATGGTGAGGGAAACTTGCTGGCCAGACTCCTGGAGTGTCTGCCAGCTGCAGCACCACCGGCTCCAGCAGCGCAACAGCAGCAGCGCATGAGCTGCTGCCTCCTTGCCTGCGCCCGCTGTCTGGCACGTCGTACAAGCAGCATGCTTGTGTCACATAGGCTCAGCAGTACGGCTTCCAGCATTGTCAGCAGCACGGTTGCATCATTGTACACCCTGCCACCACCGCTGCTGCTGCCTTCTGTTGCTATTTGCTGTCGGCATACTCGTCGCCGTACCCGCCTTATCGAGCATGGTCAGGCTGGCAAGCTGACACTGGCAAGGGGTTTTATCCCCAGCTGCAGTGCACTCACCATATGGTTGCTTCAATCACTGTCATGCCCTGCCACAACTACCAACGTATGGCTTACAGCCACTCAGCCGCTGGTTGGGCCGTTCAAGCTGTGACTCTGCTGCTGATGTGCCTTCGGCTTCAGTGGCTGCTGGAGGTGCAGCTGCCAGATATGCTGCACCTTGTGCTACATAAACGTCAGCCTGTTGGTAGAGAAGAACAGACTTTCAGCAACTCGTCATCAGTTGTGTCAGAGCTGGCCTGTGTGTGCTGCTTCATCTGACTTCCTCCGCAAAGCCAGTCAAGGAACTACATGATTGCCACATGCATGCAGCTGCAACACTTTACTCAATGGCAGCTGCTGCGTCCACGCAACTAACAAAATCTGGAGCAGTTCCTCAGTTAATGCCTACCGGTCTGCTTGTTAGAGCTGGTGCTGCAGCTGCAGCAGCCACCGCCACCTTCTGTTCCCTCTGCAGGTATCTGCCCAGCACATAGCTCCTGCAACGACCGTCCACGCTGCAGGTCTCTGCTGTACAGTCAGTGCACTTCACAGCTTGCATTGATGCAGTGGCTGCAATGCGGCAGCTCTTCATGTAAGCGGGCTCTTGTGCACAACCACAATGCTGCAGGACTGCAGCACACCACAATGAGCCGCTCCCAAACCAAGATGTATCACCCGTGCTCATGGCAACATTAAGGCGGTTGAAAACTGCATACAAAGATCTCTCAACACCCTGCAGGGCCCAGGTACACTACATGCAGTTATGAAAGGCGTCTGAATAGCCTGATATACTGTATCAGTCCCAACATGCTGACAAGAACCCAGCCAAGTCACAAAGGACCAACAGCAGCTGCACAGGTGCACTCCCAGATTGGCAGCATGCATGTTTACACACAACCATGCCATGCCACACATGACCACTGCAGCGGCTCCTTCACACATCTCCACACATTTTCATCTGTGTACTTCGGGTACTTCGGCCGGGTCTCCCTGCTGCTCAGTCGCGGAGCACCTGGCTGCTCTGGCAGCGTTGGAGGGGCCACCACACGTGCCCGCTTGGCAGCTGCCTTCTGCTTCTTCTTCTGCTGCTGCCTTTTCATCGGTCCTCGGCCACCTGCTGCTGCTGCCTGCCCTGCAACGCGCATGGATGTGAGCGCACCAGCTGCTTCTACCTCGTCATCGTCATCGCTGAAGTCATCATCATCTGTCCTCATCAGCCCGGTAGTGCCGGGTGTACCAGGGTCAGTGAGCAGGCATGCCCTGCGCAGGACAATACAAAATACTCAAGACATTTTGTGCCTGCACACTGCGTGCTCTGTTGATCCTGTGAGGTTGCAGTTTCTGCCATGGATGATGCCACCGCTGCACATAACTGCATTTGCTGCTGTTGTAGTGCTGGCCAGCAAGATCTGCTCAGAGACTGAGATACTGGCACCCATATTTTCAAGCCCAGGCAGCCACCATGCAACAGCAGCTGCTTGTGTCAAAACAAAATGCATGTGCGAGCAATGTCAGCGGAGCATTGGCAAGCTTGCCTTGAGGCACTCATGTGACAACAGCACAAACACCACGGTCTTAGCTGTTAGCCCAAGTCAGGACTGGGAAGCCTCCATTGATTTGTGCAACGAGCAGTGACAAAGCTTTTACAACGATGCCACACTACCAGTCCAGTACCAGTCCAGTACATACTATCGGAGTACCAGCTAGTACTACACTACGTTGCAGATCCCAGTTACAGGCAGCCGTGCTGCAGTTGTGATGCCATACCGGCCAATCGTCAGCCCACGGGCTGCTCTTTGGAATTACAGGAATCTTGCTGACATGCCGGCCACGTGGCAGCATGTCTGCTGCTGTCGCGGATGTGTGCAGAGCATTGCATGCCCAGCGCAGGCAGTGCTGCATATTTTGCTTCATCTACGTTACACACAGTCTCTGTAAGACGGCAGCCAGCCAGAGGTGTCATACATCACGGTACACCCGTCATGATCAAACAGAATTGTTCCCAAGGGGATTTGTGAGGACTCAAGGCCCCGCAAGCCATGTAAGAAAGTGCACTCTGCCTGCGTGGAAGCTGGCAGTCAATGGAAACTGACAGCGATCCTTGCACACCCTCAGATAAGCTGTGTGCGCTTATAAACCACCACAGCAGTGCTGGCCAAGCGCGTGCCTGCCGCACCAACCGGCACTGCATGCAGCACACAAGCAAGGCAGCACTAGGGGATTACCACACGCCACACCATGACGACAATACACATTTGCGGCATCACACTACTGCCAGATAAGACAAAGCTACACTGGGCTGTAGCTGCCTCTCCCAAAACATGGGAACCTTGCCCCTGGCACCCAGCACCCATTACTGCCTGTCGCACTGAACACGCCATCCTTCATTGAACCGCTGCCACACGTACCGCAGACACATGCAGAGGCTGATGCCTCCAGGTGACTAAGCCACTGAGCCATCTTGCATGCAGACATAACCACCCAGCAGAACCCTGTTACTCAAACACAGGTGACCACAGTCAAAACCAGACAAGGAGCTTGAAAATTAATTGCAGTCAATCAGGGCTCGAGCAGCAGGCTGTTCATAAACCCATGACTGACAGGTGCTGGTGCTGGTGAATCACAATCTGCCAGATCACAAGCACACCACCAGGACGGTCAGTGCCCAAACACGGGCCTGTAGCCAACCGTTTCTCGTCGTGTTTGGTACAGTCAACCAAAACTGGGTTTACCAAACAACTCGCTCATGGTGATCACCAAAGGGAGACGCAGCTGTCCAGATTCAACACCCTGCAGGTGCTGAGCTGCACGGCAGAAGTCAGCAGCACAGTGATGCAACATGCAGCGTCCCATCCACCCCTCCACCACTGAACTGCAACGCACGGCACTGCATGCTCACCATCAGAACAATACCACAAGCACAGCCACACTGTGTATTGCAGCAGTGCTGAGTGTCACCACAAGCAACTGCTGGCAGTTCATGACCACGTTTGCGCTGTAACATCCTGCAAAAGGGCGAACAAGTCAATAGCCGACTTACATCTTGAGCCGACAAGGAACAAACTCACCATACAAAGTGTACCGCCTGTAAGAGGCATCAACACGTGCCTAGAACCTGTGGCCTGTTCACAGCCACCATTGCGCACCTTCTATGTAAAACTTCAAAAAGTGCATTCTCCTTCATTCTGAGCCCAGCAAGGTCAGTTGCCAAGCAGGCGCTCACCGCTCACATTACAGTGGCTTGCCCAAGTCACCACTCACACGTCATGAGTAAGGTAAAAAGCAAAGGAGGCCACCAGATAGTGAAGCGGTCTCCCAAAAAGTGGGGTTGGTGCACAAGCTGCTGCCATGTACAAGCCTCTTGTGTGGGTGAAGTGAAAACAAGTGAGGCCAGCACAGTCAGCAAAGCACGCCCGCAAGCGCTGAGATGCAGCGCAACATGCGTGCCACAGCATGGCACATACTGCACCCCATAAGGTGTCACCAGGTACAGTTATGTCAGTCAGTCAGGTTTACTTTAAGAAAGGGGCAGATGTCAAGCGGCGGAACGCTGCCAGGTGGGCAGCCGACGCTAAGCATATCTGCACGAGATCAGAGCAGCAGGTGTGTAAAAAGGTGTTTGCAAAGTAGTTGCAATTTGCTGCGTTGGGCGCCACTGCTGCTGTCCAGCCCAGCAGCCAAGCACCCAACCCAGCCCTCCCAACACACCCCCAGAGAAGACGCATGATGCGTACATGCCACTCACAGCAACCGGGCAACGTGCAGTGTTGCGCCCGTTCTACGCACGCCATACGCACACACACGCACACGCACACGCACACACAGGAAAAGAAGGCAGACAGAAATGGGACAGCAGTGGTGTAGTTGCATCACCACGCGGCTATGCCAGCAACAACAGGGTGCACGTCTGAAACCCTTGCGTTCTAGACCCCTGGCACATGTGCCAGCTTAATTGAATGCAAGGAGACACCACAGAGCCAGCAGCAACACAAGTCACCCCCATACATCAAAGCACCCGATGCTGCACATGCGCCCTGTGATCGGGCTGCAAAAACACCACGCCACTCACACACTGCTATCTGACACATGTGGTGCGTCAACACCCACCAAGTCCTGAACCGCATGCCAGTGCAGCACGCAGCACATATGAAGCGCGCGCCGAGCAGCAATGTCCCAGTCATAGGTTACTGGCAAAGTCAGTGCTGACACCAGCTGCACTCCTCACACGACCACACCATGAGCCGCCATAAACTACCACCAACCCCAGCTTGCAGCGCGCTTGCACAGTGCACTGCAGCCACACAGTGGAACCAGCTCCCGCACACTTACTACTGCAGCTGCTGGAAGATCTGCAGCACAGCCATAGCGGCCACCACCGCTGCCAGCGCCAGGTGCCGCACCTTCTGCCCGCCATCCTGCTGCATCGTTTCAGCAAGCTGTGCCTGCAGGTACAGCCATGCAGAGGCCCCGCCGACACTGCCAGCCCCTGCCGTCACAGCCACCTTCTTCTGTGCAGGCACGTGTGGGGTGAGGCCAGCCTCTGCCGCTGCGGCCAGCATGGCACGGCCCCACACGCCGTTCTCCAGGCTGCCAAGCACAGCCTCCGATGTCAGCAGCGCCTTGAGCTGGCAGGTGCCAAACTTGGCAAACGGAGCTGGCGCCAGTGAAGCAGAATTGCTCCAGTAGTCGAAGATCCAGCAGTCGCCAGACAGCGCAGCGTCTGAGGTTATGATGGAGTAATATGTGTCAGCTGAGATGCCCTGCATGCTTTGCAGCCGCTCCTCTGGCATTGTCCAGACCTGGGGGTTGTCCAGGTCCAGGCCGAGCCCTTGCTGCAGGATCTGGGCAAAGTTCAAGCCCACCATGTGTGGCTGCGGCAGCGCAGCAACATCGATGGTGGGCTCAAAGCCCTGGCAGTCGAGCAGCAGGTGCAGCTGCTTGGCAAGGTTGTTGGCTGCCTCAATGCGCAGGTAGCCGCAGCCGGACAGTGCAAGGCGGGCCTTCATGTGCTTCTGGGACAGGTGGCTGGTGTGGCTTGAGCGGCCCTGAGGGGGGAGTTTGCAGAAGATGACAGCAGGAAGGGCACAGGCGGCTGTGTGAGCGAGTGTGACGATGCAGCAAAGCAGGCAGTGTACAGGGTGCAGTGACGTGTACTGTGTCTGATTGCTGCCGCTGCACAGCTGCCTGTACTGCTGCAACTGCTGTGCAGGTGAAATATGCTCTGAGCGCAGCACTGCCTCCTGCTGCTGCCAGCAATCATGTGCTGGTCGTGATGTCATCGTGAGCAACATTATCATTTTCAGTTGAAGCTGCAGAAGCTGCTGCTGCTACTGCTGCTGCTCACCTGTGCAGCTGTCATATCCAGCGACTGCTCCAGCATCTTCTTGCGCTGCTGCCACGCATCAGCGAGGATATCAACCAGCGACAGGTTGAGGTATGCCTCGTAGGCCGCCGTTTGCTTCCCGAAAGCACCTGCTGCCTTTGCCTTCACATCATCAACGTGATGCAGCAGCTGGTTCAGATGCTCGGTGCCATTTGGCAGCTCAGGCACCTGCCTCTTGACGTGCTGCGCAAAAGCAGAGAGCTCCTGCTCCAACCTGCTCTGCTGTGCATTGTCAGCTGCAGGTGCTGATGTTTGCTTCTGGTGGCTGGCAAGGGTCTTTCTGAAGTCGATCTCGAAATCCTTCAGCCGTGGATAGTACACATTCTGCACGACCAGCAACAGTTGTGGTCAGTTTCTGTGTGCGTGCTCTGCCAATTTCAGCAGTAAAGGAGGTCTCGGGCCAGTCGGGCACTTTCGGCCCCTGTGCATATGCTGCTGCTGTAGAACATGGCTGATTTTCAAAGTCAGGAAACAAAACTGTGCAGTCATTGTTAAAGGTGACTGCCGTACAGCATGTCTTGCCTTGGGCGCGCGCATACTGCCCCGGACACGCTATGCTCAACTAGCCTGCAAGATGGGCTCATACAATGATTGCTATTCTTTACATTATATCTGGACTAAACTAGCTGGTTTGGTCGCGTAGCACCAATGCTGCTTCCAATCCCGCGTAGCACGAATGCTGCTTCCAATCCTGGACCCGCTTAGCCCGCACCTGAAGCGACGCCCTGCTGGTGACACAACGTTGAACTGTTGCTGTCTGCCTCACGGGGCAAACAATCTTGACCCGGCTCTGACTGCAGCACTGAGTGCGCACATTAACTGCACGAGGGAGGAACTTGGCTTGAAGCGCCGCCATATTTATGCATGTAAACAGTAATAACTGTGTAGACTGACGAAATGATGTGAGTGTAGACTTGCATCGCTCAAGTAGACGCAAGCTCAAGGAACTGCTGCGCATCTGCGAGCCGTGCCCTGCTTGAAACACAGCAGCGGCAGGCTGGCTGTGACAGCTACGGGTAGTGAGCAGTATAGTAAACGACAGAAAAGATGTGGATACTTACTTTCAATACCCGCGCACGGGGCAACAGGTCACACCCGGAACGACGTGACCCTCGTAGTCATATGCATGGATGCGGCGCGTGTTCGAGCCCGCTGTTAGAAGTAGCTAGGTAGCCACCAAAAGCGTGCGCAGCGTGGCTGTGCCCGTTCACACTTGCTGCAAGCCCCACATGTGCGCGACTCTGCAGCTGCCCCGCCTGTCAACATGCATGTTGAGTGGCGTGGCGTTTGCATTCAACAACACGGGACCATGTGGTCTGTCAATATTTTCATAGCCCTTTCAGTACAGCCCAGTGTTGTTGAATCCAAACGCCACGCATGTGGCAGAGAGGCGTGCCAGCAAACCGACGAAGTGTCAAGTATCTAGCAGGCTTAAAAGTACCTAAGAACTCTTGATTTTCAGCCGCAAAATCACACGTCACGTGCACTAGTACTAGTACGCAGTACTAGCAATGCCTGGCGTCATTATATGCATACATATGTGGCAGAACCTCTGTATCAGCGCCAAAGCATTGGCACATTGATTCATCTTGCCAAGGCAGCCACTCACTCATTCAGTGATTGTAGAGCAGGAACGTTCGTTTAGATACATCCAGGCAGATCTAAAATTGAAAATAGAAACAGATTAAAACCCTCAAGCCAGAATGGAAATGAGCAGGGGTGCTGATTTCAACTGAGCCAGCCCAAAGTCATGATGATGGCATCACTTCCCGCCACGCCTGTGAGCCTTCTTGCAACGCCTGCCTGCCTTGCCTCTTGGCCTCGCCACAACTGCAGCTGTCGCAAGCACAGGAGCCACACCCGCACCGCTGCCGGCAGCTGTACCATACTGGCCTGCTGCAGCTGCAAGAGCCCCGTCCATGGTCCGGCCGGCGGCTGCCGCCTCCTCTTCTCCAACAGGGTACGGGGCGGCCGCAGCAGCTGCTGCTGTCAACACCGCCTTGATTGAGCTGCTGCTCATGTGCGCTGCTGCCCGGCACTTGCACAGCGCGACAGCAAAGACGTCATCACGCAGCATGATAGCACGAATCAGCAGAACCTGCAGCAGCTCCTGTGTGATGGCCATCTGAGCCACAGCCTGAACCGGCAAGCTTAGCACACCTGGGCCGGCCACTGCTGCACTGTGGGGGTGCAGCACAGCTACATACTGCCTATAACCTGGCTACAACAGCTTTTATAGTCGTGAAAAGCGACTATAAACTCACCAAACTATAAAGTTGTAGCTCAGCACTGTGGCTGCCTGGTACTGGGCACATATGCACGTACCACCGTGTCAAAGCTGCTGGTTTCAGTTATGACTGCCACCAAGATGAAGTGTTGTGTTGTTGTGATAAAAAATGAGCTGAGCGTCTGCAGCTGACCTGGCCAGTGACACCGGGTCATGCCTCCGTCTCGATGAACATCTGCCTGCTTGAAAACTTATAATTAGTTTAAACTGTGTAACCAGAAGCCTTATGGTGAAGGATGGCGGCAGCTACCGTGGTGCCAGGGCTTAAGACATTGTCACCTCAACTCAAACTCTACCGAACAGCTGCTTGTTTGTGCCGCTTGAAACACTTCATTTGTACCAGATCAACAGTGATATCGGGGAGCTCGCGGGAATACAGCTGTGTGATGAAGCCGTTGGTACTGGGTGGAACTCTCAGCCTCGCACACGCTGCGATTACGATGATGCCTTCGTGTAAAGGTTGTGTTTAGATCTTTGAACGCTTACCGTCTCGTGCTGGATGATGGCGATGGCTGGATGATCGCAACTTGACCTGGGGTAGAGCAGCAGCAGCAGCTGGTATGGGCGATCTGGAGCAGCTGCTGTGCTGGGCTATGCCACGTCAAGCCCTCATGCATCATGTACAAGCACAGTGTATCGATGGCAGATTCAAGCTGTGTTGAACAGGTGAGCAGCAGCCAGTGCTGCCTTGACAGGAGGAGCTGGTTGACAGCAGCGCTTGCAAGCAGCTGCTGCTTGAGATTCAGCCAGAGATCTTCAGTAAGACAGCAGCCATGCCTTGAACACCTGAACGTGGTGCCTGTGCATTTGCAGATCAACGTCGTGCGAGGATGGATAGAAGGGTCCCAGAGGGATGAAGGAAGGTGGTTATGAAGGAAGGTTGTTGTGACCGGCGTCTACCACCAACACGACTCACTATGTAGGTACAGGAGAGCAGATGTACAACACCAACATCATCATCATCATCATCAGCAGCAGCAACAGCAGCAGCGGCGGCAGCAGCAGCAGCAGCAGCAACTGGTACAGCAGCAACTTGGTGTGCGCAGCGACAGCAGCAGCGGCAGAGTGCAGCAAGATCCGCAGCAGAGGTGGCGCAACATGCTGTTGTTGTCTGACAGAGACAGCAATGTCATTTATCTTGACGTTGTGTGCCCTGCTGCTGCCTTATGTGAGCCATTGTTTTGTCACCTGACTGCAGGTGCTGACAATTGACACCCTGCGCATGTTTGCACATGCGTAACCATGCAGCTGGACACAAGTGATGTGGTGCTGCAATCAGCGACGCCTCTGCAAAAAATGGAACACACAGCACCCTGTTGTGTCTGTCGACACCAGGTGGCAAGCAGTAGTGGCGTGGAGTGGGACAAGGTTCTGGAGTGGCGCAGCTACAAGGGCCGCAGCTAAGAGATCTACGACTCCTGCAAGGCCAACAAGCAACACAAAGACTGGGAGCAGGTGTGTGGGCTGTTGCCTTGTGCAGATGCAATGGACCATGTGAACAGCATGTTATGCAAGCGGGGAGGGTGTGCTGCTTCAGCATCATGTGCATTTGGCCATGTTGATTGACAATGATGCAGAACGGTGTTTCAGTTACTGCTATAGAATAGTTGACCTGTAATAATCATGTGTGATTGTGTAGCGCCTGCTTGAATGATGATGCCATGATAATGCATTGTGTGCTAACACAGTAATCAAGAATGTGGCTAACCTCGCCTTCCCGCTCGCCCCTGTTGACTGATTTTTGCTGCCTCAAGGTGCTGGACGAGCGTACCCTCATATAAAGTGGACCGCAACGAAGTTATTTGGCAGGCTGCTGCACAAGCAGCAGCAGCAGCCCTTGAAGCACCGCCGGTGCCCCGCGGCATCGCAGGTGGTGACACAGGAAGCGTCCGTGACCAGGTGAGCTGAGGCTAAGCAGCAGAAACACCACATTTGCTCTGTACCAAGCCAGCTTTGGTGTTGGGACATGACCATAAGACAGCAAGTCCTTCACCAGCA
Source organism: Scenedesmus sp. NREL 46B-D3 (assembly GCA_014080715.1). NCBI lineage: Eukaryota > Viridiplantae > Chlorophyta > Chlorophyceae > Sphaeropleales > Scenedesmaceae > Scenedesmus > Scenedesmus sp. NREL 46B-D3. The sequence goes on along the minus strand of JACERP010001309.1, from coordinate 1,264 downwards.
ACCAACTGCTTGCAGGAATGGACACATTGGTTTAGCCCTCTAACTAGTGTGTCTCTGCAGTGGTATGCAGCGGCGACGTTGTCCCACATATCAACCTCCAACCTCAAACGCACATGTTGAATTCAAAGCTTCCTGAGCTGTTACTAACTGCTTCACTTGTATGCATGTGTGTGCACCCTGCTGCATGCATTTTGCCGCCACAGGCAGATGAGTCTGACGCAGCTGCATCCAGCCTGCTGAAACTGCTGGCCACTGGCAGGAGCGGCGCATCAGCAACCCCCGGCAGTTCAGCATTGCTGGCAGCAGCAGCGGCAGCAGCAGATGCTGCCAAGCAGGTGAAGGCCAGCAGCAAGGCTGCTGCTGCATCAGGCAGCAAGGCAGCTGCTGCTCCAGCAAATCCAAGAAGCAGCAGCAGCAGCGCAAGGCAGCCCGCAAGCAGCCGCAGGAGAGTGAGGAGGAGCTGCCATCAGGTGCGGAGACTGAGGTGGATGACGATATGCAGCTGGAAGATGATGACAGCGACGAGTGCAACTCGCCAGCTCCAACGAAGACGAAGCGACAGCAGGAGCGTGGCAGAGCCGCAGTGGCAGCAGCAGCAGCAGCAGCAGGCACCAAGCGCAAGTGTGGGCAAAGTGAAGTGCCTGAGTTTGAACTGCCAGACGCGGGCGCTCCAGTGCGTGCAGGAGGCAGGACCAGGATCCCTAAACTTTGCCTTGATATGTGAGCGGTGGTAAAAAGTGGGCATGCATGATGATAGCAGCACAGTGTGCTGCTGTTGTGATGATGTGTGGGGCACGGCACAGTTTGGTGCAGCTACTGTGCTGGGGAAGGCGTGTTGCATTGCACAGTGTGTGCAGCTATTGTGATGGGGAAGGGGTGCTGCATTGCACAGGTGTCTCTGCATGCCCATTTGCTGGAATGCTGCTTGATTTTACAGTGTGCGCACTACGCTTTGAAGTCGGTTTGTAGTCGGTTTGTAACTGCTGTACATTCAGCTATAAAAGTCTCAGGAAGCGATAAAATTATAGCTCATTTGATAAACCAGCTACAAACTCGACTATAAAACGATTGTTTTATAGTTGGTTTATAGCATCTTGCACATGTGACCACTCAGCTATAAAAGTCTCAGGAAGCGATAAAATTATAGCTCATGACTTGCTATAAAATTATAGCTCATGACTTGCTATAAAAGTCTCAGGAAGCGATAAAATTATAGCTCATGACTTGCTATAACCGACTATAAACCGGCTATAAACCTGAATGT